>OZ024909.1:21823893-21854994 GCA_964017125.1 Flabesymbios commensalis | reverse complement strand
TGAAAGAGGTCAAAGTAAAAGAGGATGATACGTAATGTAAAGTAATAGAAAAAGAAGATTCGAGAAGGAAGAGGAAAGGGAGTGGATCCATGAAGGAGCAGAAAGAGAGAAAGATGGGGAAAGGGGAAAGGGTAAAGGTGGAGGAATAAAGGAGGAGAAAGCGAAGGAAAAGGTGAGGAAGCAGAAGGAAGGAAGGGCAGAGAGAGAGAGGGAAAGAAGAAGAGAAGAGAGAAGACAAAGAAGGAAGAACTTGAAGTAGAAAGAAAATGAAGAGAAAGAGGAGCAAGAAGGAAATAAGAGGAACATGGGGAGAATTGAGAAGGATAAATATTAGGGAGAATGAATGAAAAAGAGCGGATGGTAACGAGGGTAAAAAAGAGGAATGGAAGAAGGAAGGAGGAAGAAGAAAAAGAGAGAGAGAGGGAAGACGAAGAGTGAGGAGAAGACGGAAGAGGAGAACAAAGAAGTCGGGGAGAAGAAAGGAGAAGGAGAAGTGGATGAAAGAGAATGGAAAAGGGAAGACTAAGAGGAGAAAAAAGAGCAGACGAAAGAGGAAGAGGAAGTGGTGAAGGAGGAGACAGGTAAGAAATAGAAAAGGAAGATTGGAAAAGGAGGAGGAAAAGGAGAGAATGAATAAATGAGCAGAAAAAGATTAAAGAGAAAGATGAGGAGAAGGAAGAAGAATAAAAGGAAGAGAAGATACAAAGAAAAAGAGAAAGGAAGACGTTGAAAGAGAAAGAGGGTGAAAAAAAGAGGAAGTGTTGAAGGAGGAGACAAAAAGAAAACAGAAAAGGAAGATTCGAGAAGGAAGAGGAAAAGGTGGGGATGAATACATGAGCAGAAAGAGAGAAAGATGAGAAGAAGGAAGAATAGAAGGAGAAGATAGAGAAAAGAAGAGGAATGAAGAAGTTGAAAGAGAAAGAGGAGGAAAAGAGGAAAGGGAGAATGAGGAGGGGGGGTAAGAGGGGAATTAGGAGGATGAGAAATTTGAGGAGGAGGAGTTTGGCTCCTTAAGCTCCTGTTACTTTTCCTCCTTCTTTCCCTCCACCTACTCTAACTTCAGAGAAATAAAATGGTGACGAGAAGGACGATCCTCCTCTTCTTCTTCTTCCCTTCCCATTCCTCCTTACCACCCACTCTTCGTTTCCCGCCCATCTCCTTTTGCTCATCCTCTTCCTCATACTTCAGCACCCTCTCACACTATTATTTATTTATTCATCAAACACCCCTTCTGCATCTTTTCATCCTCGTCTTCTTTCTTCTCCTTTCTCCCTCTACTCTCCGCCCTCTTTATGCTCTTTATTTGTCTTTACACTTAATTCTCTTCCTTCTTCTCTACCTTTCCTCTTCCTTCTTCACCTTTTCTTATTTTGATTTCGTCTTCCTCCTTCTTCTACTCCGCTTCCTTTCATCTTATTTCTCCTCGTATACATTCTTCTCCTTCTCTTCTTTTTCCTCTGTCTGTTTCTTCGTCCCTTCCTCTTCCTCTGACTCATAGGCCTACATTCCCTCAGCCTCCACAGGCGAAGTTGGTTGTGTGAAACTTAAAAACATGGAGGCTATTTTATGTTTTGGCAGCGTAAAATAACGATGAACGGAGGAACAACCTTCTCTGTCGCTGCACTCACACTGGAACTCTCTTCCTTCTATAATTAGGATTGCTCAAACCATGACATCTTCATATAGGCCACTGACTGGTGATTGCCCTGTAAAATTTCTATCGTGCGGGCGTGGCGGGGGATTATGGTGGCCGTCTGCATGGCCTCTTGTTGAAATAAGATGCCGTTGCAATTTTGTATTTCATTCTTTAAATATTCGTGTATTTAATTAGCACGTTGAATAATTTTGTCTAGTTGCAACCCAACTAAACAATTTACTCCTATTGAATATGATATAATCAATATCGTCTCATATGATGAAATGTATACATTGCTGAGGTCATGGCGACAATAGGACACCGGTGTCTATGTTGGTGGCGGGATATTGCCTCCCTGGCGACATAAAGCCACCATATGTGACGACTATTCGCATCCGGATGAAAAAGTTATTTGAGGAGTAGCATTTCAAAAAATGTTTATTTGTATATTTTTTGGAAATTTTCTTTAATTCAATTCAATTCGTTTATTATACTGACGAGTAAAAAATACAGCAAAAACAATAATTTAATCAGTTTAATTTCAGTACCCAGCCCTTGAGGCTTATTCGTCAGTTTATATGACAAGTATGCATAAAAATGAGGTGTACAGACGATGTGTGAGAATGTAGGCATATCGATGTAGGCCCTAAAATGGTGATGCTCCAGCGAATACACCTGCATGGACCCGGTCCTAGCAAAGCGACGGACCAACGTCTACGATGTCGGCCCGTCTCTCAACCAGCACCGGCGCAAAGTCTCGTGTTCGCCGGAGTTTAACAATAGATCAGTATTCAAACGTGAAATAATGAAGGCCACTGTTGGTTCAACGCTGCTTCAATGCTGGGCCAACGCTTGAGACATTGGCGCAGCACTGAAGCAGCGGGTTATAAAATAACACCAGCTCGAAATATAATTATATACATCTATGAGCCAGAACCTGCTGTATCTATTACACAAAAATATTTTATAAGATTTATTGACATAATCAAAAGTGAAAGAGTGTGTCAACGTACCTTACAAAATGCTTTATATAAAATTATCCACATAGTCAAACCGTCGTGAATAGTGTGTCAATTGCTAGGCCAACGTTCGAGACGTTGGCGCAGCACTGAAACAGTGGTCTATAAAATAACAAGTATATAACCTATGATTATATGTTAACCCTGTTGAACTTACAAAGTAAACATGTAAATAAACTATTTCAAAGACAATCAGACAAACACGAGGCGTTGACCCAATACCGCGTCAATTCTATGTCTGACTACAGGGTCAACACACAGGGTCAGCGCCCCGTGCCACCTGTGAGACGATTACCATCATAACCACAAGAGCACAACGAGGTTGTAAATAAAATACATTATATAACAATTATATTCAATGTGTTGATGATTGAGTGCCGGGTCATTGTCAAAAGCATTGGCCCAACACCATATCATCACCCATTAACTATTTATTGTACAAAATATTTTGTCGCTCATTCCAAGCTGTCTGTACAAACCAGGCCAATTTATATACTATATATGGGTTCGACATTATGAGGCAAAATTTGTCATCATCCCCTAAAGTATTAAAGTGTATGTCTTGTATTGTGACATTAATAAAGTCATACAGTTCTTTTCTTAATTCATCGTAGCGTGAACACTGACATATAAAGTGCAATTCATTCTCTATCTCAATACTGTCACATACAACACAAACTCTCAATTCTATACTTTTGCCTGTATATCTGCCAGTTTCAATGGCTAAGGGAAGCACCCCAAACCGAAGCTGAGCTAACAAAGATCTTTACAAAGATAAATTACATATCAAATAACATTCCTCTTTATACTCCACTTTATGTTTAATGTAAGTACGGAGTTTAGGGAATGACGTCAACGATTCCTTCCACTGTATGGCGCAAAGTTCATATAATTTAGTTTCAGTTTCTTTAAGGTCACAATAGTTTTGATTGTAAAATAAATCCGCCATGTCTAGTTTGTTTAATAAATGTAAAATATCTTGCGACCAGTTATTATTTTTCTTCAGCCAATCCCATTCAAATATTCGTTTTGTGAGTCGATCTGGGTGCATAGCACATAATTTATTCCATAATCTCAATCTATTTAAACTAAGACTGTATGCTGGCGCAATCCATCCCATGTCACCACACATTCCAACAATCGGAGCAGTCCTTGGTAGCCTAAGAAAATATCTTATAGCTCTGTTAAACACTTTAATGTGTTCTATATATTTTTTATCTTTTCACACAGCTGAAGAATATTCCAAAATTGGTTTAACACAACAATTGTATAGTTTTGTATAAGTTGTAAAACCGACATTTCTCAGGTGTTTAAATTTTGCAATGACCGAAATGAGAGCGCGACCTGCTGAGCTACTAAGGACATCAACACCCTGTACAAAATCTAAATGTTCATCTAATAAAAATCCTAAATATTTATAACTGTTAACAACACACAGTTCTTTTGATCCAAATTTAAACCTGCGTGATGATCTGTTAACACGTTTGCGTCGAAAATGAACAATGTTTGATTTTTCATGATTAATTTGCATTTTCCATTTATAGCACCATCTGTGTGCCCGATCAAGCAACTTCTGCAGGTCAGACTCCGTGTTACAAAATATCACAATATCATCAGCATATAAAAGACAACATACTCGTCTTCCATTAATATCAACTCCCAAATCCATGGAATTTATGTCAATAATTAAATCGTTTATATAAATGTTAAATAATGTTGGTGATAATGGATCTCCTTGGCGTACGCCACTGTTAACTTCAAACCAGTTTGTTTTAAATTGATTTAATTTTACACAGGAAACAGTTTTTCTATATAATTGGTCTATTGCATTGAATATTTTTCCATTTATTCCAATACTTAATAACTTATATTTCAGTAAATCTCTGTCGACCCAATCGAATGATTATTGCATATCTAAGAATGCGGCATAAACGTGTTTACCAGCTGAGTTTTCGTTACGTATTATAGATGTCAAACTAAATAGATTATCCAATCATGACCTGTGGGCTCTAAATCCCGACTGTTCTTCTACCAATATATTTCCTTCTTCTACATAAGAAATTATTCTTTTATTCAAAATTTTCGTATTTACTTTACTCATACAAGATAACAGTGTTATTCCTCTGTAATTGAGTGGCATGCATGGATCTTTAAATGTACTTTTAGGAATCGGTGTAATTACACCTTTCAACCAAGCTGTTGGAACTATACTATTAGCAAAGCAAAAATGGAAGAGCTTATATAGTATACAGATTACCGGTTTAAGCTTTAATATTTCATTAGGGATCGTGTCTTCTCCAGGTGACCTATTTAGTTTTAATTCTTGCACTGCTTTATTTATTTCATCGTATGATATTGGTTCATTAATAAAGTGATTTTCCGGCTCTAATTGAAAGCTAAGTGTTCGGTTTTGACACCGGTTAAAAAAAATAACATTATATTCGCTGTTATTAGGCTCATGATTGTATAAATTACTAAATTCACGTTGCCATTCATTTAGTACCTCATCAGTAGTATCAATGACACATTCTTTTGTAGTTACTTTCATAGGAATAATATTTTGTTTCCTCGGGCCCAAACCCTTAATATGTTGCCAGAATTCATTAGGGTTATGCTTATTTAGTCTTTCAATTTCTATTGCATTGAATATTTTTCCATTTATTCCAATACTTAATAACTTATATTTCAGTAAATCTCTGTCGACCCAATCGAATGATTATTGCATATCTAAGAATGCGGCATAAACGTGTTTACCAGCTGAGTTTTCGTTACGTATTATAGATGTCAAACTAAATAGATTATCCAATCATGACCTGTGGGCTCTAAATCCCGACTGTTCTTCTACCAATATATTTCCTTCTTCTACATAAGAAATTATTCTTTTATTCAAAATTTTCGTATTTACTTTACTCATACAAGATAACAGTGTTATTCCTCTGTAATTGAGTGGCATGCATGGATCTTTAAATGTACTTTTAGGAATCGGTGTAATTACACCTTTCAACCAAGCTGTTGGAACTATACTATTAGCAAAGCAAAAATGGAAGAGCTTATATAGTATACAGATTACCGGTTTAAGCTTTAATATTTCATTAGGGATCGTGTCTTCTCCAGGTGACCTATTTAGTTTTAATTCTTGCACTGCTTTATTTATTTCATCGTATGATATTGGTTCATTAATAAAGTGATTTTCCTGCTCTAATTGAAAGCTAAGTGTTCGGTTTTGACACCGGTTAAAAAAAATAACATTATATTCGCTGTTATTAGGCTCATGATTGTATAAATTACTAAATTCACGTTGCCATTCATTTAGTACCTCATCAGTAGTATCAATGACACATTCTTTTGTAGTTACTTTCATAGGAATAATATTTTGTTTCCTCGGGCCCAAACCCTTAATATGTTGCCAGAATTCATTAGGGTTATGCTTATTTAGTCTTTCAATTTCTAGAATTTGATTTTGTATATATTTCCGTTCATATTGCCTAATTTTTTTGTCCAGTAATTTCTGAGCCGACTGATATTTTTGACGTAAATTTGTTTTGAGATTACTATTACCTGTACAGTCTGTAAAAGTTTTTTGATGACGACACATGTCTTTCCATAAACATGTCAGCTCATCATTCCAAAATGGTTTAGATATTTTTAGTTTTCTTCTAGTTCGTGTGACATTATTATTTTTATTTTTAACATCTAAATATTTATCCATTTCAGAGAAAATTGTTTGACATACATCTTCATAAAGATGATCAAGGGCTGTTATTGTACCATGACAACATTCTATATGCAGGAGCGCCTGTCGCCATAGTTCATTATTAAAAAACTGTGAAGGTACATTTTTAAACAAGTATCGTTTTTTTGTGGGCTCATCCTGGTAGCTGTCACAATCACTACCGCCATAACCAACACTTGAAACCACATTACGATCGTCAGTGTGTGTACCGCTGAGTGGACAACTTGTAAACGTTAAAGTAAGCACAGAGTGATCTGGAGGTCTACATCGCTCACTTATTAACTCTGTTAACTTGTAACTGTCAATAATATCATTTACCAGATCAACCTTTAAACTTTTACAAAATGTAAAACAATCATGTGGGGTGATTATATAATCGACTACTGATTTACCTCGTGTTGAGAGAGATGTGTAATTGTCAAAATCAGCAGTCAGCCTTCCATTTAAAATGCAGGTTTGTGTATCTTTCAGAAATTCTAAAAGTACATCTCCATGGGAGTTTTTAACATTATCTATTATCTTACGATCTGGTAGATCATCAACATCATTTATTATGTCACTTCCTCTCCCAACACGAGCATTATAATCACCGCACAGGTACATACCATCAGCATAGTCACATGTGTACATCAGCGAGATAAGGTGCGAAAAGAAGGCTGTTGAGTTTTTACCCCATACTGAATTTTCTGGCGGGAAATAGCATGCGCATACAATAAAAACAAAATCTGTATATTTATGTCGAAATTCTACTCCAAATATGCCATCAAAAGATTTGTCTATCACTTTTACATTATATTCAGTCAAAAAGGAATTTTTAATTAAAATACCAACACCCCCTGAAGCTTTTGGTGCTCTCACATTTATTCTTGGTTTAGAAAACCCAATCCATGTATATTTATCCATTACGATAGTAGTACCTTGGTTACCTGCATTATCGATATCGGTTTTAAATGAGTCTCTATTATACATGTTATATCGGAATTAATATGTTTAATTACCTTTTGTCTTAACAGCTCGTTCTCTTTTGTCCATCCGTTGACATTCCATGTTGATAAAGAGATGTCCTGCGCACAGGGCTGGGAAATGTCTTAATGACCACCACCAGCACCATAATCACCGTTAACATGACGCGCGTCGGCTGACGCAGTACGGCGGTGTCCACCTGTCATGTCTCTGTCACGCTGAGGCCGATAACTTTCACGATTTGAATCACGTGCTTCGTCGTCCCAATTGAAATGAGCAGCATTCCTATCATCATGATCATGTCCTCTGAAATCACGTAGTCCATGTCCAACACGTCCACCACGACCACGTCCAATTTGTCCACCACGTCCACCACGGCCACCGCGCTGTCTATCCCCAGTGTTACGTCCAACTTCTGCTGCGTCCGCTCGGTCTTGCGTCATGGCTGCATCTCTAGCTTCACCTTGATCTTTGTAGACGAGTTGACCACTACCCGTGATACGATAGCGGTTTCCTCCTGGGATATCGTGCAGTATACACTGGTATAGCCTTGAAATTCAACTCGCTTAGGCGCTCTGCGTGGGTTTGTGCTCCTCTCATATGTATTACACTTTTTTGTACTTCACGGTGTTTCGTAAGTTTGTTTTGGCTCGTAACACAATTTTTTTATCATCCAGGTTACTCAGTTCTACTTTAACAATACCGGGTTTTCCATTTCTCATAGGCGTACGCTCTGCTCGTATGACCCGGATATCACGCAGGCCAAGACCATCTTGAGTGTCATGTAGCATGTGTTCTACCGTGGCAAGAATATTTTCTTCTGTGGTAAATGGTACATTAAATGCTACGATAGATACCTCTGTTGCGTATGGTTCTTGTGCTCTCTGTGTCGTTTCCAGTCCTCTGATTTGCTGGTGTAATTGGTCCAATTTGTCATTTACACTGGCTAAGCTTATGTCGACATAGTCCCGAATAGATTTAACTTCATTTTCAATGTTTTTCTTCATGTCCTCTGTCACAGAGTCAATTTTGTCGTGTATTGACACCTTAATAGCTCTCTGCTCCTTCTGTATATCCACCACCAGCTTACGTAGGCTTTTGATATCGTCTTTGATTGACTCTGTGCCACTAACGTCGGTAGTATGCTTTGTAGTGGCGTTATGCGGGCCCTATGAGGTTGCCGACTTTTGCATTTTGGCAGCTGGCTTTGTTGTGTTTGCAAATGGCGATGTTGCACTGGAATCTGACGAACTGCCTCGGGATCGTTTTATTCGTCCTGTCTTCACGTCAGACATTAAAAAATTTATGATGTCATAGTTCATTACTCCATATAAGTTTTAATATTATGAGCTCCGCCATACACCGATTTTCGTATAGACATATGTAATATGTAGGCCAGATATAGGTCTCTTGCTGGTCGATCCAGTTCAACCACCATTGAATTATGATCAATTCAGACTTCAATTTTAATCTGAAAAATCAACGTTTTTGTGTTGCCATCGTCGCACAAAAAATACCATATCGTATCCGTCTCTCAGTTATAGTTCTAATTATCACGTTTAGGCAAGAAAAAACGCATTAAAAGTAACTTAGAAGATGTGATTTCGGTGCTGTACATTTTCACCGATCCATCGTGATCGCAGCCTCGTTCTCGTCTCTCGGTAAAAACAACACTGTTATTTTATTTTTGACATATTGAAGTTTCTATTGGTATAAACAGTTGACATGAAACGCCAACAGTTGTTTTTCAACGTCACGACTTTAGGTGACCTTACGTTACAGCTTCCTGTCTGAGACGCAGTGGTGTCAGACAGACATGCATCCCGTCAAATAATTATAAAGCACATTTTTTTTTAGAATAGGCTGGGCCTACTACTTAGCAAAAATAGTTTCAATTTCAGTGATAACAATAATATATGGTGGCCCACCGGTATCGTGCAAGACTATTCATTTCAAATTGACAAAATGAGCGGAAAATACACAATAACACAGGATAGAATTTCGTGGCTGGTATTTCATACTAAAATATTCGTCTGTTAATGGAGTTTACTTCTAATTTTGCAACGATCTTTACACGTTCAAAGATAATGTCTGTTCCTTTTAGTAAAAATAATCATGTTCATAAAAAGGGACTGCATGTGTTTGTAGTTGAAGACCATAATGAGGTGACTGGTTTTATTTAGTAATAATGAGAAATATAACTATGAGCGATAATAGGGCTATAGTTCCCCATGAGACACAAGACGTTGAACCAATGTTGATTCAGTGTTGGGTCACCGTCTGCGACGTTGGCCCAACCTTGAATCAACATTGGGTCAACGTATTTTGTCCCCTGGGAGGCCTATAATCAAATATTAAGGGATGGTCGCATATAAATTCGTATCGTAGGCATTAAATGCTGGGTCAGCGTCGTAAACGGTTGATCACTGTTGATCAACATTAGAACAGCGTAGGCCTATTATAATTAGGCCTAGGCCCCTATCATAGGACTACATCTGTTCAACTTCTAATGTTGGTTTTGTTGCACCGGGCATTGGACCAAGTCCCGAGTTTGCTGGATATCTGATTTTAGACCTATATATTCTATTATTGTCTACAAGTCTAGACAGTCTCTTCAACCTATGCCAGGCTATGGCAAGCCGCTACGACCTGGCTTTCTCATCCTAGTGACCTGGCTTTTCCACCCTAGTCCCTCAGCATTTGTGCGCCTCTGAGCTCGGTCCGCTGAGGATATAAGCGCTATAGAAGTTTTATTGATTGATTGATTGATTGATTGATTGATGATTGATTGATTGATTGATTGATTGATTGATTGATTGATTGATTGATTGATTGATTGATTAAAGTAGGCTTACTTTTATTGGGAAATATATTACAGATATATATGGCCTATAGGACATATAGGCCTATATATCTAGCCTACATATTTAATTTACAACGTCTTTATTTGTTCATTTTTTATTATTTTCTCAATGATTAAAATGTAATGATACAGAATATTCTGAATAAAGATAAGATTTAAAATATTTAATTTTCAGTTTATCTAAAACTATTCACTTTCTTTTAATAGGCCTATATATCAAATACGTTGAATCGTTCCAATTACGTTTAGGCCTACTGAATATTATTAGTTATATAATAAATAAAAATAATACATCCTTGCAGGTATATCCTATTATAATTAAATATTGTTTTGTAGTCCACACGTGGGCCTAATAATTCACAATATAGCCTACATATATGGCCTATATAGGCATACAGATTACATTGTGTGTATTCCATTCGGTAGGCTTATCCGGGTCATCCGGGGTGGTCATTTATAAATTTAATCGTGAGCATATTTTAGCTTTGACATTTAGATGACTTTCAAACGTAAAAATACCATTTCCAATGATATGAAGGCTGGGTTTTGTCATTTTTAAAATTATTGATAGGCCTATCCGGTAGCCCCTGTTGGACATACGCCTATATTTGATTGGCCTTGATTTATGGTGGTCTGTGGCGGCTATCTTGGATTTAACTTCTGACCTTCAAATGTAAGCATAGCCTATAGGCCCTTCCTATCCCAATGAAATGGTATTATACAGCATAGATCTTATCACAATTAGCCCACATTCTAAGACTACTATTTCAAGATCATTGTTGGTGAAAACAGAACATTACATGGTTCCTTGGTTATGACCTTCCATTGACCTTTAAACGTAAAAATAACATTTTCAATAAAATTAGCAATTTCGGTTTAATCTAAAATGAGGTTTTGCATTAAATTCTAGGCTTGCTAGAAAAGGTATAAAGATTAATGCTGGCTTGCTATAAAGGCTTGCTATAAAGGTATGAAGATTAATGCTGATCGCTTATGAATATAAATCATCATTTTCACAATGGTTATTGGCAGCCATATGTTTTTTTTACCTGTATATGACCTTGAAACATAAAGTTGGCGGTCATGTTGGATTTATGCAAATTTATCGAAGAATGCTACATATGTCAGACAACATGTGTGCTAAATTACAAGACTCTGCCTGCCAGATTTGCACATACAAACTGACAAATGTCTTGTGTGACAAATATACTACATTGGGGCATTGCTACGAGATGCTCCTCGCCTGGCTTGGCCATCAGAAATATAGCCGTCGGCCCTAGGTGACTAATCATACACATCGGGAGCTTCAAGATTCTCCCCACCTGATCACAATTACCCGCCGGGACCCATCGGGACATAGATTCCAGATGCTCTCCACGTGGGCCCGCCTGTCCCAGGTAGATGATAATACCAATTGGGGCATAGATTTAATATGCTCCCCTGCCCTTCAATATATTTTTCTATTTATATCATACAATGTTAAAGGGACTGGCCCAGGTCTAAAATCAACAAAAAATCGGAGATTTTATTTTGGCTTCTTAATATGACCATATGATGTAAACATGTGCATAGACTAGAACTGCAAAAGTTTTTAAATTTTTCTGCTGCGCATTCACCAGTTAGGCTAGATATAGAGACGAAACTCCCGTATTTCTTATTTTTGACATGGTTGTCAATAAATAGAAATCAGGAATTTCGTCTCTATATCTAGCCTAACTGGTGAATGCGCAGCACAAAAATTTAAAAACTTTTGCAGTTCTAGTCTATGGACATGTTTACATCATATAGTCTTATATAGAAGCCAAAATAAAATCACCTATTTTTTGATGAGTTAGCCTGGGCCAGTCCCTTTAAACAGATAACATGTAATGTTTTAAAAGGTTTGTATGAGAAACAATACAAATTTTATTCAATTAAATTTAAAATTATATTATTAAATTATATTTTTTATTTGAATTAGGCCTATGCAATAATATATATTGTCACATATTATGTAAAATGTTTTTGGTTTTGAAATCTGATATTTATAAAGATAATACATATACCATGTAATAATGAATTCAACTATTTCAGGTACTGAAACATATATATCGTCATATAGGAAGAAAGTTGTTGCCTTTTTCTCAAGTGACACTGTTACATTTCGATGCGCATCCAGACCTTCTGATTCCAAAAGATCTTAACTGCGATGACGTCTTCAATAAGGACATTTTATACAGGTGAAAACCGTCACACTCAAGCACACAATCTTTATTTATAAAATACTATCTTTGCAAGTTTTGTATTTTACTTGTTGAGGACACACTGTTGAAAATGATTGCAGTTCTAAAGTGAAACTTGACCACCTCGCTTGGTGGGCCACCTTTTAACTATTTTTTGCTGAATATTTTCCTATACCGTGTATCAGGCCATATCCACTATTTGCGACATGGGCAACTTTTCATAGTACTGAATAACTCTGGGAAGTAAAGGGGAAATTTTGTTAGGCTATCTTTGAATCAGCTCTCACCAAATGTACGTATATTTCAGGGTTTTTTGTATCTCAATCACTCTCCCAGTGTTTTTTTTTGTTAGATTTTGGTTAGATTTAATCATGTTATTCCTGTCATCTATACGTTCTTATTCCCTTTTAAATTTATGTCGAGCTTTAGTTATGTTGTAATTTTACTCTGAACACTTTGTCTGCAGTAAGTTAAGCATTGAGAATTGGATCATACCAGCCGTCTATGCAGGTCATGTGGATACTGTGATTTGGATGAAACCCCCGTGGGCTGAACAGATGACAGATCGAAATTGCTCGCAAATTTTACTTGGAAAGGATGACAGAAGTGGGCAAATAAAGTAAGTGCCATGCAGTGGTTATATTAGCTAACTTGTTTCTCCACAAGGTGAGAGTTTATTTAACACTCTAAGCACGACTATAGTCATTTTAATTCGTCTATTACCCGATCAAATCACTGTTAATATTGTAGTGGTCACAATTTAAAAAAAATGTGCACGCCTGGGCAGTTCCTGGGTTGTTTTGTGAGGGTGCACATGGGTGCTGGAAATTATGGATTGTTCCTAGTTCACTTTTTTACACTATTTATAAGCTGAAATCCTCGATGTTCGGACCCTAAGAACAGGCGATTCGCCGTTAGTTTGATTCGTTTTTTAACCCATGTGCACCCTCTTTTGTCGTTTATAGACAACTACCTGCGCATGCCGATTCCACAGTGGACCACTGGTTTAACCATTTAACCGCCAAATTATTCAATCTGAATTTTCACCCACTTGAAGTTGTGTCTCGCTAACGCGATCCATAACTTCAAGTGAGTGAAAATTATTCAGATTTGACAAAATGGAGGTCAACTCTTTTGAAATCCTGATGGTTGATGTCACATTGTATCTTTAACATATTTAAAATGTGGTACTTAATGTGCTAATAAAAAATGAAAACATGAATATATGCGGAACCGGCAACGCAATTATTTAATTGATAAGTCGTGAAACCGATAGGGTTACCTCATTCAAGACGGCTCTCTCAGTACATACATGTTTCTGTGGACGGAACATTTTTTTAATGTTTACTTTTTATGACGTCATATAACACTAGTTATCTCGGGCTCTGTCTTGTACCGTCGAAATAGCTTGCCCGAGATATCTCGGGCTTCGTCTGGAATGAGTAAACGTGTCGCTTGTGAAGTGATTAGCCATAAATGTTTCAATAAGTAAGTGTCTCTACAACCCCAAACAGACACAAAAAAGATCCAATTTTTGGCTTTGAACGGAATTTGATACCCGCAGAATTAAAAAAAACAGAGTAACATTTATGATCGAATTCCAATTCCATTCTGGAATTTATCACATGTCTGCTGTCTCACGTTGCATACATGACGTGTACGTTTATCTAGCTATATTGACGCTGGTTACAGAGGTACGATTTTGCACAAATTATCAAATAATTATTACACTAATACGGACAGGAGGAAATGTCTTTTAAGAATGTGTTTTAACACCGTGATTACTTCGCCTGAATACATTTGTTTGTTTGCTTAAAAATGTGTTTTTATGCCGTGATTACTTCGCCTGAATACATTTGTTTGTTTGCTGCAGAGTGAATTGTAAGGATAATTATTTCCTCGGTGAATTATTGTATGCTGATGAAGACTCCCTCAAGAATGTCAAACCGCTGGAGCTTACAATTCAAACAATGAATTTCCCATGTTCAATGAAACACAAAACATGTCCACCTGAAAATGATCATTATGCTCAAAAGGAGAATATTAACAAGGAATGCATTCAAACTGCTTCAAAAGAATACAATACTCAAGTGAGCACAACAGGCGTACAGATGTTTGCTCCTTTGACTCCAGAATCTCTGACACCTGGTAGGCCTATGTCTGACAAAACGTTACCATCATCTGGCGGAGTTTCATCTGAAGACAAAATGGATATTGGTATGTATATGAACAGTAGAAATGGTTACGTCCTGGATATCGACCTGGATTTCTTCTCTACTACAGATCCATTCAAAGCCATGTTTTCAAAAAAACAACATGCTCTGCTCAAAGATATTTATACATTTGAAAAACCACGTGACAATTCAAAAGAGGTGAGTTATATATGATCAACGCAATTTATGTTCGGTCGCTGTTCTCATTTATCATTCTTTTCATTTTGAATTATCATTACTAATAAATCAACTCATGTGCATCGTACTAAATATGTTTCTTTTTATAGGCAATATCGGAATGTATTGTAAAGAGAGAGATACAATTAGAAGAGCTGCGCATAATTTTCAAGTCTGCACAAGAACGGAACATAGCAGATATGCCCAATTCAGAAAGGTTATTTTTATTTCATAGTTTCTAGCCTGTAATATAAGAAGATGTGGTTCATATTTGTCCATTTATATTTTTTGAGGAATTCAATTATATTACATTTCACTATAGGTTACTGAAGCCACAATAAACGAAATATTTCCACATAATACCCAATTATTTGTAACTATAATAGATCCTTCTTATTAAAAACATACGTGTCAATAAATTATCTAGTTTTCTTAAAACAATATCACAGATATCGTAAATTGTATATTACTATTGAGAAATGTGAAGTAGGATTTAATTTGGAAACGGCCTTTGTGGTGGCTAACACACTGTGTTCAAACAAAGAAGGATATTGTTGTATTAATTACAGAACTAAACTCGTGGATGATCTACTCGATGATTTCCTTGCTAATCCACCAAAAGAGCTGGACTATAACTGGATTCATGAGATTGGAAGCGGTTGTGACGACACAGAACTACCCCACCATGTCAGCTCTCAAGCAGAAATTATCTCTCTTATTGAAAGTGTTCATGAGTTGCTGCTATCTCTCCCTAAGCCTTCACTTATCACCATTGCCCGGTAATTGTGAAATATAATGCTATTTTTTTAATACATTACTGATACCCAGAAGCTGTCTACTACCACTTTGTTTCTATCGTGACTATGAATAGTTTGCCTATTTAGTCCTAGCACCTTCCCCTAACCCCATTATCAGATTATACCACCGTAACTAATCATTGAATATTATATAATTAAAATATAGTATGCAAACATATTTGAAATAAATATTAAATGAATTGCCAGGCACTGTATGTGGAAGTGCATAGAAAGAGTAAACGCGATAAAATGACATTACCATATTGTGCTCATACTATCATGAATACACTCAAACGACCACTAAATACAATAACATAATATATTTTGTGTAGACAATAAATAGAAACAGGCAAAGCACCTTGCATTCAATGCGGAAAGTTACAACATTGGCCCAATAGTAAATCATCGTTGAGCCAGCGTCTCATGTTTGCTCCCAGCAATGTTGGTTTACTAATGGCCCACTGTCTACGACGTTGGCCCAACAGTAAACCAACGTTAGGCCAACAAATCATGTTTGCTGGGCTGGGACACCATGCCTGGCAATCATAATGAATGTTTTGTTGTCGTAATTAACACGTATATCCATTCTATTATTACAGGTCTAGTGATGATGATTACTGTCCAAAACACCAGGTGGAGTTCATCCAAGAAGAGGTTTTAAAAATGCTGACATCTTTATATAGTGACCTGAAAATTAACATTGATTATGAGAATACCTAGTTATCATGGTTATTTCAACCAATGCTTATATAATATGACGGTTGTTGAACTACTTTATTAAACAAAATACCGGTTGTTTTTGTTTGTTCATCTCTTCAGAGATTTAGAATTCGGAAAATGTTGATCACCTAATCATTTCACAAGCACATGCCATACGTCTCTCATTGAAACCGGAACATGATTTTAAGCGATGAAAATGTTTCTTCTGATATTATTTGGAGCCAACCTATAAATGATTCAAGTATCAAACAATCTTTCAGCTATCCTATGCTGTATTTTGTTCTTTGAAGTAAAGTGCACCAATAAAATGTCCATATAATATACTAAAAACATTTTTGAAATGCTCTTATCATGCTTAGATCTATGTTATGTATGAAAAACTTACAGATAATTTGATATCAGTAAATGTCAGAACTATGCCCAGAATAATCCTGTCAATACGTACATTGCACTTATTATCGGCCGGCAGGTCATCCCGTCAGTAAAGATAATTTCGCTTTTTTTTAGATGTTTAATAAAACGTTATATTATTCATCGATAGGACATCCTGTCAATATTGATTTTTGGGAAATTTGTGTAGCTGCCATCTTGTGAGCGGCCATTTTGTCACAGTATGGTACGTTGAGTAGTAGTCATGGTAGTAGTAGTAAATCATTGCGATACGTCACTTTTCGGCACAAATGGTCCTTTAAGTGACATTGTAATACGATAAAAACGTTGTAGTCTATTGATGAGATGAATGATGTACAGATGATGATGTGAGGGTTGGAGTTATAGGGCATTGTGGGTTATTGAGAGTATTTTTCTTCGCTCGCCCGATAAGGGGTTCTGGGCATGTCTAGGGGATCTACCCCCAGACATGCTCAGACGTCTAGAGACTCGAGTTTCTCCATGCAATTTAATGTTGAAACTCTGTGGCATTTCGCACAGCTCCAATATCCTCGGGTCGGATAGTCACCAGAGTAACAATAGGAAGGTTAACTCCATTCATCCCCCGTGAGAGACTTAACACTATTGCCGGTTATTTAAGGCTACCACAGCCTATACAAGCGCCTGCACTGATGCGGCTGCTGCAGGGTACGACACTGGCAATCCGCCCGAAGATTATGGCCAGATACGAGGAGGCTGCAGCTTCCCTTGGATGATTGCTGTAGACTAGTGCTTCCGTACAATGTCGTACAGCATCCAACAGACGTTAAACCCCTTGTACAATGACCAATATTTAGAATTCATTGACAAGAATAATTATACTGTTGATATCCACTATGATTATTAAACAAGAACAGAGTGACCATCTTAGCCCTTTAAGTACTATACGTACGACTATAGTCGTTTTTAATATGTTTTATTAGCAGGGTACATCACTGTCACTGGGAATAAAATCAGGGCTTGTGCATCATAGACAGGTCCATGCCAGGGAAAAACTGCCATCTTTTCCTGGCAAGGTTTTCTCAGTGGATTCAGCTACCTGAAACTATACTATTTGAAATAAGCTTCTGGGCCACCCTAAAATATTCCTCAAATCCAATATGGCGGCCAAAATCCAAAATGGTCACCAAATTACCTAGAATTGTAACTTTTTGGAGTTCCCTTTGTTAAAAAAAACCTTAAAAATTTTAAATATGGTATTTAATGGTAAAGTAAGATGATTCCATCATCTAGAATACACGACAACACTTTATTCACATTTAAATCCAAGATGGCCGCCGGGTTAACACCAGTACGGGAAAACACTGAAATCTCTTGTTCTGGTAGTGATACATTTATTATATTGGAGTCTATTTATATGTTTTGGGAGTCAAGGAATAAATGCATTCACATTTTATTTTAATTAGGTCATCAGGTCATGTCATAACAATAAATAAAATAATATCCAAAATGGCTGCCGTCGAGGGGATTCAACTTTTAACTCTTGAATTCTTAACTTTTGAGAACAGAGTCCTAGAAACTAATGTAAGACCTCAGTTTCGATTAATTTGGGTACATTGATTACGTTGCAATGGTTATTTCTACGTTTCAAGGTCATCTAGAAGTCAAAAATAAGAGTACAATAAAAAAGGATCAAACTTCTAACTCACTGGATAAGAAACCGAGCAAAATGCTGTCAGTAAATGTTCAATGGACTTGAAATCAAATAAGTACTAAGCTGCAGCTATATGCGATTGGAGGTTATTCCAAGTGGAGCATCATATGATTTATTTGCGCTCGATCTCTACTATCACAAGACTTGCTATGGTAATTTCACTTATGTATACGATAAAAACAGACCACTGCTGATAAAGTAGAAAAGGATAAATTAGGATCGGAGGTCATGGACAGGTTTTTCCACCTATTTCTCCGCATAAATAATTGAAGATATAAAGGAGATAAGTGAAAATAATGATCTTGATGACCTACCGGTTACAAAGGTATCTACTGTTAAGACATGCCTCATTGCGGAATTTGGATCTATTGATTATCATATATTTGGAAACAGGCTGGTAGTGCAGTCAATCTCATATCAACATTCTGCTGTTACAATTCAGGGCAGGTGAAACTGATTTGACAAAGGCTTTCTCAAGCTTTTCTAAAGGAATGCGATCAAATGGCCTCTGGAAGCAGATGAATTGTTCGACCTACTTGATAGTCATAACCTCTTCACTGTATAGGCCTATATAATGATATTTGCTGATCAATAAATCCCAGGAGATCCACAAATGAATTTGGTTATGCAACAGTAACTGTTAGGCGTACAAACAGGGCTGAAGCAGAGACAATCTCAGCTATAAGCAGAGTTGGGAAAAGATGGCCAAAGCTGAGAGATCGCCATCAGGAACTGCTGTTTGACCATTCACAGAATCACAGGTAGTAAGGCGGCGAGTAGGCCTACTCTGTTGAATCGCTGTGGAGTCGGAATACCCTACACAGATAAAATAAATGGGCAAAGTCTATTACTATGGAACACAAGAAGATGCCACCTCCCGGTTTTATCCAAGGTCGGAGTGTACACATCTCTTTTGATAACTCACATGGTAAACAACACACATTGACATGATCACAAACCACTCTTCACACTACTGGTACGATTTTCCAGGCGGTAGATGTCTGGTGAGCCTTTTTCTACAATCCATGGGACTTCGATAACTGAAACAACAAACAACCGAAAAGTGAAAGTCAGAAGTGGCCCAAAACAAGGTGGATACAATACCAATGAGCAGACAATAGATACATTAATCAAGACGAGTCACATAATGGCAAAGCTCAGAGCTACACTGAAGGAAAGATTAGATATCCTGACCTCTTCAACTCACAAAGAGATTAACATAGGGACAAGGCGACAGCATAAAAACATAGTGGATGGCCTAGTCCGTCAACTTGATAAGTACTTTGCCCCTTTTATGATTGGCTCTACTCGTCATATGAAAACTGGTGTGGAAATTGATCACAGTATTGTTAGTGAATTGTTGTCATCAATGGAAGCAGGAGAGAAGTTTCAGAGAATTTGTTGACCAGAGACTCAAAGCCACAAGGGAAGACAGAAGTACTTTTTTGACGACAAGATTGCCATAAGGCCACGAAGAACCCAAAGGCTGTGAACGTTCTCAAGGAGGATCGACAAGCTTTTGGTTTGTTGGTAGGTAAGGTAACTACCCATCAAGAAGTAAATTCATACCCTCTGACAACTATCCCACTTGCTCTAGCCACACCAGAACGAGACTTACGACAAGGTTCTAAGGCAGCACTTAGGAACTACCTCATTGAGGAATCTAACTCCATAACTGAGGACCTGGCAACAAGAGGCAATTGGCTCATGATGGAATGCCTGCTGTGAGATCCATCCGTTCTCAAAAGACCTAGGGAGTATATACAGGTATCCTTTTGAAATTCTGTTTGCCACCAATCAAATCAAAGCCACTGCAGATAGGAATCACATTTGATTCATATACCCACAACCAAGCAGCTAACCCAACGTCGCCGAGGGGTTTCGAGCGGAAGAACCCACATCACAAGTACTGAGCTGAGCATGCTTAAAGGCAAAGATTGGAACTTATTTCTACAAAACTTAGAAAACAAAACGGAGCTGATCCGATTTCTCGTCACATACTTCAAAACTGATTCAGTGAGATCCAAGCTAAAAATTCCACTCACGGTGACAGAGGAAGAGAATACCTGGTTGATCAGAAAGACGAAAATTGAGAATCTTCAATCCTGCAACCATCATGGAATGAGGCTGATACCAGGCTAGTCCTTCATGCATGACAGTCCATAGCCACACGGTAGAAGGATCAGGAGTGGACTACAGAAAACGACAACAGCAAGGTGAATAAGTTACAAGTGCCAGTTTTATTTTTATATGTTGCGTTGCTTTGAGTTTCTATGCTGACATTTATCCCCATTATATCATTGTACATGTTATTATCTTGTAGGACATGGTGAATATGATTAATATGATGACGCTTCAGAGAGCGATGACAGCAGCATGGATCAGCTTTCTGCTACATCTGCAGACGGTTGCGGGGTGTATTGAGATGATAGTGATTTAGACATTTGGGAATAAATGTTTATGAGGAATTAAAATACAAAATGTTGTCCAACCGTGCAGTTTCCTTTTTATTTAAATTGGGACCAAACGAGTTAGAAGTTGGATCTTCTCGGCGGCAGCCATTATGGATATTATTTTACATATTGTTATTACATGACCTTATGACCTAATTAAAGCAAAAGTAAAAGAAAAGATTCCTTGACTACTAAAACATATGTATAGACTCCAAGATAATAATTATATGACTACCAGAGCTGGATACAGAAGTGTTTCCCATACAGATGTAAGCTCGGCGGCGATATTGGATTTATAAGTTAAAAAAGTGCTGCATTCTAGATGATCGAAACATCTTACTCCACCAATGAATTCCATAGCTATAGAAGATGTTTTTTTAACACAGGGAATTTCAAGAAGGTAAAATTCTGGGTCATTTGGCGGCCATTTTGAATTAGTGGCCGCCATATTGGATATAATATAAATTGTATTGCAATCAACTTCTTTAAAGTACTCTAAATTGGTGTACGTTATTCAATTACTATGGCTCTATAATTGAAGAATAAAATAATTAATATTAGTTATTGGTAAAAAAACATTATTATGTTGACATTGGCAGCCATCTTATTTTTTATCTCTAGATGACCTTGAAACGTAAAAATAATTTACATTAGTTCCTAGCACTCTGCTCTCAAAAGTTAAGAATTCAAGAGTTAAAAGTTGGATCCCCTCGGTGGCAGATCACATGACCTTATGACCTAATTAAAATAAAAAAGTAAATAATATGATTCCTTGCCTTCCACAACCTATGAATAGATTACAATATAATAAATGTATCACTACCAGAACAGGAGATATAATATTTTTCCATACAGGTGTAAGCCCGGCGGCCATCTTGGATTTAAATGTGAATAACGTGTTGTCGTGCACTCTAGATGATGGGATCATCTTACTTTACCATTAAGCACCATAATTAGAAGTCGTTTGGACTTTATTTAACAAAGGGAACTCTAAAAAGTTACAATTTTACGTAATTTGGCGGCCATTTTGGATTTTGACCGCCATATTGGATTCGAGGAATATTTTAGGGTGGCCCAGAAGCTTATTATACTTTCAGGTAGCTGAATCCACTGAGAAAACCTTGACAGGAAAAGATGGCAGTTTTTGCCTGGCATGGACCTGTCTATCAAGACCATCTTACATCGGTGAAAGCTACCACGAGAGGCAGTGTGCATCACTTTAGCCAGGTCCAAACGCGTGTTATGGCCTACAAACACTCTACTCGTTCTTTCCAGAAACTGTGCGCCTATGGAACTGCTGTCTACAGTCACTTACCAGCCAATCAACGTTGGTGAGCTTCAAGAGCTCCCTATCCAAGGTTGATCCCGTGATGCTGACCATGTGAACAACAGACTGTTTTCAATCTGCACCACCGCACAGGCTCCTAGGCCTAGCCAAGGAGGCAACTGCACAAGACATTTATTTTGAGCTAAGCACTTTTAACACCTCTATACCCTACGACTCACACAAAGCACACACATCACCACTACCCAGCTCGATAATAGGCCTACTCTATATACAGAGGAGTGAGCTGTATTTTGAAGAAGAAGAAGAAGAAGAAGAAGAAGAAGAAGAAGAAGAAGAAGAAGAAGAAGAAGAAGAAGAAGAAGAAGAAGAAGAAGAAGAAGAAGAAGAAGAAGAAGAAGAAGAAGAAGAAGAAGAAGAAGAAGAAGAAGAAGAAGAAAAGCCTGACCATAAAAAATGTTTTCAATTTCTTTAGGAAATTAATTTGTGTTTTCACGTGCAACTTATCTAGATCATTGGAACCTTTTGCGATGGCTGAACCATTTTTTGAATATTCAGGCTACTGGTTGTCAACTGGTCAGAACCTGGTAAGTCAGAGAATACAATTTAAATTCAATTCTGTAACGAAAAGGTAATCAGTAAAAATTAAAAACAAAATATAGTATACTATAGCTAGTAGTCCTATATCGCGCGAATCCAGTGGGGCACACGCCCACCCCTTTTCCCCCAAATTCTTTAAAAAATTCCTCAAATATGCCAAAACAATCCTGGGGACGAGCCCCCGAACCCCCACCCCCCTCCTCAGGAGAATTAGAGAAAATATTTATTTTTTATTTTTAAATACATGTATAATTTGACTTTCAAATATTTTACAACATCTAGGCCTATATAAAACTTGCACAACATTGGGCTAATGTTTGTGACAATTATGGATCAATAGAGGCGACTTTTCAGATAATTTTAAGCCATGTGTGATCTTTGTGATAGTCCGATGCAAAAGAAACTACAAGAGCTGATCTGAATGACCATAACGTCAGTAGGCCTACCCAGGGCTGATCGATCGAAGTCGCATGAAAACATAATTCCCACTCACTCTGGAAATTAAAAAAATGATGCTCTTCTATGTAATGCATGTGCACTTCAATTATTCTCAATATTTTTTTAATGCATAACTAAGGCTAGGTCTTAAAAATTGCAAGCGTACACCTAAATGGGGGCTGTTTAACAATTACGTAACGTTTTTTTGAGAGATTTTTGACCCCCCATTCCTCCCTTCAGAACGCTTTTTAACGTTGTGTTGTCTATGGTCCGTAACGTATGCAGGTATCGCTTAAAACGTATCGTTAAAAACGTTTTATACGAATGAGATTTTCATAATTTGTAGACATGCAGGGCTTCAGCTGATGTCAGATGCTGATTGGCTGTTTTTATCTGTTGCAATGGCGGGCAGTCAGCGTGTATCGTGTGGCAGAGATTCGCATTGCACCCCAGATATCAACGAAACTCTTGAGGACGCTTGTAGAAATGGGTATTGAGTGCTGTTTTATAACTCTTCAAAGTAGTATATTTTTGGTTTTGATTCATGATTTTTGTTATTGTTTATAGGCTTAATCATGTTAACTGCTAATGCCAATGGGCGATAATCAGGGTTTTTCTGAACGAATCGCACCATGCATGCAATGCCAATGCGATATGGTCTCACCACTCTAAATAAATAAGCCGAAATACATGGTGGGGTGGCTATTGAGTCCGTACACCAAATCACTGCTTTTTAATGGCTGTTTCCGCCTCTGACTTAACCCTAGCTATGTCCAAGATTTGGGCAGCTGTGTCTGTACAATGTCAGACATTTTTGATGAAAAATGACTTTTTAGATTCAGAGTGATATGGCTATGTTTTTCTTGTCAAAAAACATGTAAAACCATATATATTTAGTTTCAGTGGGTCCTGGGCTACAAAGTGGTTGCTATGACAACTCCCCCTGGTGAGCAAAAAATCCAAGATTGCCCAAAATGGCCGCCAATCACCAGTCATGTCACTTAAAACAGGTTTGAGTCCACATAAATGGTTGTATACAAAAGCATTGTGTGGTACTTGACATCTAGGAATGATCACTGTTATAAACTGAGTAGCTTAAAAAAAATTTGGGGTAAAAAAAGCAATTTTAAGGATTTTAGAGCGACTAGTGTTCAGAACGCTAGTGCCGAAAGTAGCGAGCTTATACCCGCCGTCAGATTAAAACCGGCTTTTCTGTATCGAGTGTGTAATTTACGAATTACGAGAAAAATACTCACAATTTTGCTTTCAATTTTTGTGTGCATTTAAAAAATGCCATGCGGCGATATATCGATTTGTTTCCGTGCCGATATGGTCAGAATATTTTGTGTATCAGCTGATAGAAATATTACTTGAATGACTTGACCTTGATTCAAAACAACCGGGCAATGTTGTGGCTTGTACAAGTTGTATGACCGACTTCTGGGATGTGTACACATGGATCGGCCCATTATAGACTCGGAGGGGTGAGCAGGTTATAGCAATGATAAACAGACTGATGATGTCCAATTGATTACCTGAAGCATGTATCATTGCTTTCATAGGAAATGTTTGTTCTGGGATTGCTTTATTTTTTTATCATTTTTATGGGGGGGGGGAGGGGAGGGGGAGCGAACAGAAAACATAATTAATTGATAAAAGTTAATTGATATGAGGAGAAAGTGAGATATTAATTAGCCAGAGTAAGACTACCCAGCAAACACGATAAGTTGACCAAATGTTGAGCCAACGTCGAAGCGGGTGGGCCAACATTGAACTAACACTGGGTCTACATATTGTGTTTGCTGGGTATGAAAATGATTGAAAGACTGAATTACTGAATGCTATAAATTGTGAATAATTGAATACAAGGCTAAATAGAAGATAAAAATAAATAATTATTTTAATAACCATATAACAGACATATAAAAAAGACAGACAGCTATAGATAATATAAACTGTGAATATGTGAATACAAGGACCAATTGAGGATGAAAATAAATAATTATTTTAATAACCATACAACAGATATCCTTTCCACTGCCGGGTAGATATACCACAGCTCTACCACAGCGTATCAAAACGGATGGAAAAATCGGCCCTCTCACAAACACTATGATATACCGCACTCACACCACAGCGTTCTAATCCCTATCCAAAAAGTGGCCTTCTCTCACGCATAGCGTAAAAATCCGTAATTTATCTCAAAATCTCTCTTATTCATGTATAGAGCAGCTGCCGCTATTACGTATTTTTACGCTACAGCAGACGTGCGAGGTGAGATATAACGAATTGGTACGCTATGGGTTTTCGTCTACACAGCGTCTAGGGTTACTCTACATAATGCATCTGGAGCGCCTGTGACGCTGGCCCACCATTGAAAAGGTATTTTGCCAACATATTCCGCTTGATGGGAAAGTAATATGGTGTATGGCACCAAGTGTAGTCTTTTTTCATGAATCCACATGGCTACGATTAAGATAATTAGCAAGGAGTTTAAATAATTTAAACCTAATATTTCCTGACAAGGTATCCAACTATATAGGTTGAGAATACGGGCCCAGACAACGAGACAGGGGAGTGCAGTCTGCGACTGACTGTCTAGTAATGAATGGAATACACAAGTAAATATCAGTTCAGAACAAACCAGATGAACACATAATTCAAACTAAACCCAATTTATAGTCATTACTACGATATTTTTATGTTGGAAACATTTCTATAATTTTATTAATTTTTGTAGGTGCCTAGTAAAAATCATAAGGGTGTCTGTGTCCTCTGAGAAAAATGGTTACGTATTAACGTAGGCTTTGTGTAATATATAATATTCTGGGTGAGTGTATTTCTTGTGGAATGTTTCAAGTTAAATGTGAACAGAAAAATACATCTTTGCACATTATTATCGTTATTCATCCAAAGTTTAAGGAGCATCATAATAATTCCACCACCTCATTTTACAAGTATGAGTTGTTTACCACATTGGGAAATTGAATTGTTCTAATAAAGAAAACGGAATAAAGACAAAAATACTAACAGCCTAACAGTTCTTCTGATGAACCGGAAAAAATTCCAACATCGTAATCGTGGAATGTAGGCCTACTAAGATAACAGAAAAGTCAACATGTCACGGCCGAGAAAATACACACGGAGATGACAACGTGCCCAGCAAACACGATACTACTAGATTAATATTGGTCCAGCATAAGCGACGCTGACCCAGCAATAAACCAACATTGGGACAATGTATCGTGTGCGCTGTGAATGGTTGGCATGTATCAACGCTGTAACGTACTGTGCCGTGGTGATGGATACACATTAAGTGCTACGGGGCGGCTGGGGCATAGCTACGCTACAACGTATTAAATCGTAACCAGACGAAATGCCGTGGAACAGCCATAGTGTAATGTTCTGTTATTGACCCCCCTGTTCATTATCAAGATAATTAGTGAAGAATTAATTGAAAATTAAATGTTATGGAAACCAAAATGTCTTCACAAGAAATCAAACTAAGGGTTGCAGGTGTAAAATCGGGTATATTTAATATCTATGTCATAATATTTAAAGCATGTAAAAGTGACGAAATAGCTTATTTCACATAATCTTATAACTATCCATTTATAATTGCTAATTAGTAAACATCATGATAAGTTAGAAGCATGCCGCTAAGTTTACTGGGAAGAAATGGGGAAATACTCTCTGTATATCAAAGATTACAAGTGTGCGTTATTTACCAGCTTAGCAAAACTAGTTTTAATACTGAATAAAATGGAATGAGGATGAAAACTACTGACAGGTCTACGACATACGATGGTGCTTGTCAGAAGGCCGTTTTTTCGCTACGATCCAGTACGCTGTGACAGGCCTATGCTGTATGGTACTGTTTCTGAGAGGGCCGCAAAAACGATCCGGTTTAATACGCTATGGCAGTGGAAAGGATATAGATAAATAAGACGGACAGCTATAGATGCGGAATTTACTAAAATAAACTGTGAATATATAATATAATAATATAATATAATACAATGTAACATAACATAATATAATATAATGTAATGTAATAATATAATATAATATAATATAATATAATATAATATAATATAAACTTTGAATATGTGAATACAAGGCTAAATAGAAGATGAAAACAAATAATTATTTTCATAACCATACAACAGACATATAAATAAGACAGACAGCTATAGATGCAGAGTTTAACAAAATAAACTGTGGATATATATAATAGTATTTAATATAATATAACTGTGAAAATGAGGATACAGGGATCAATTAAAGATGAAAACAAATATTTTTTTTCATTGCTATATAACAGACATATATAAATAAGACATACAGCTATAGATGCAGAGTTTAACAAAATAAACTGTGGATATATAACATAATATAAACTGTGAATATGATAGTGATGATGATGATGATGATGATGATGATGATGATGATGATGATGATGATGATGATGCATCATATTACATAATATACACTATTTACACCATTTATACCCAATTGTCACTGCTATGGAGAGCACGATGAATATTTATAGGCCTACAATTAATTTATAGTGGAAGTCACATCAACTTGTAACGCCGATTTCTCAGTTAATTCTCAACCGATTTCTCTGAAATTGTGCAAGTAGCCTGGTCTACAAGTTTCAAGAGTCCCCCCCCCCTCCAAAATACCATGAAGTTTTCACGACAAAACTATATATTTCAAAAGTTAGAACATCTGACATTTATTAATTTCCTAATTACAACTTCCCCCTGCAAACCCATTAAACTGAAAAAAATTGAAGTCCGCTTTAAGCCCTGAATTGCAGTGCATGCCAACTGTCTAACTTTTGTACTATACACTATTGACAATATTATTTTAGTGAATATTTTGAAAATAATCGGTTTACAATTGACTGAGAAATCGTGCGCTATATGCGCTACAAGTTGATGTAACTATGCATATAATTACAGCATATCACAGCAGATAACAATTATATAGATGTTACATGATTATTTTTATAATACAGCGAGGTAATGAACAATGACGATGTTAATGAATGATGTGAGATACGACAGAATGAAAACTGAACAGTGATGAAAATATGACTTGATAATGCTCCATAATGAATTTAGCTTCTGCAAATTAGTGACAGTAGTAGAAAAGACAAGACAGGTGGAGGAGAGATATCAGGGTCATAGGCTAGTTAAGCTTCTGACCGCTGACAAGAGGGGCACATCCAGTGATCAGTAGAGGAGAGGCAGTCAGCATGGCACGCTAAAGGACACTCTCCTCCACCAAGACACCAGACCCACCCCCCTCTCTCCCCAACCTCCACGTCACCGTCACCCTGGAAGCAGAGGGCACAGCAGAGGTGGCCAGTCACTCTTCCTTGTAATGATCTACAAGAAAAGCACTGCCACCTGGCTGTGCCCACCGACCTCCTGGCCTCAACACGGTGACGCGGAGCCATACAGTTTTCATGCTGCCAGCTGCGACAATAGTCGCAGCCGAACCAGCGTCCTCTCTCTTCTTCTCCGCCGCAAAGTATACAAAAACCGTCTGATTCCACATCTATCAATTCGTCTTGCTGCTGTTCTTCTTCGTCTTCTTCATCGCTGTCTTCGTTTAAATCGATGATGACGGGCGGCACCAAAGGTGCGCCTTCTTTTTGCCAGTATCTAAAAAAACATTCATTGACTCAATAAGGCCTACAGGGAATTATTATATATAAACCAATGACATGTAAAATAAGGTATATCTTATATGATATCTTAAAACTGGTGTGGCGAATAATATAAATGTGTTTGTAATATCGCATGTCCACCTCGTACCGCGTCAGGGTACCGAGTGTTCTGGAAATAGGCAGGGCTCTCCATGAGTGCGGTACTTTTCCGACAACCTTTTCACAAGTTTATTTTAATATGTATAATGCATTGTCCGTAATCTATTAAAGGTAAAGAAAATCAAATTTGATGGGGTTTTTTTATTTCTTATATGTACATTTAAAAAAGTATATATGGTGAGTTATCCATCATCACTTTCTATAATAGATCGAGTCATATACATTATATGTCATGGAAGCTGCACAGTTCAATTTGTTTTGTGTAGTGATTCGCAACCAAGCTCCACATTCCTTGAGTTTTTCCTGTCATTAAATATGAATTATTTTGCTATTAAATCTGTTGCAAGTTTGATTAGCAATTGACCAAAATAGTGTAGCTTTTCGCTACGCGATACTGAACATGGACTGGAGCTACTACCGGAGGAAGTACCGGTACCTATTTAATGGACTGATATATAGCCTATGTACAATGATACACAGCCTAGTGGGCGCGCATAGACATCTGTATCTATTATATGCTAAAAGGATGGGACTATTAAGGCCTACAGTACAACACACATTAGACTTGTATTGCGTGTTTTCCGCTGATTTCTCAGCCAATTCGCAACACATTTTGTAAGCACTCTTTGCAAGTCCTACGACGACAACCCTGACAATTTCGGGGAATTTAAGTGAGCATTTTTAAAGTTAAATTTATAACATTTGAAATGAAGTGAAATTTTGAAATAAAAACTAAATGAAATGAATGGGTTTATAAACATGATAAAGGAGCGTCATATTTAGCCATTTACTAGTCATGGCAAATTTGGATGATTAGTTCCTGTGAAATCAGCCGAAAATATGCAACGCAGAAGTGGCAGAATATGTGACTTCTGCTTTAGATATGTCAACAATGTCCCAAAAGGGATCGTCCAAACCCCTCGAACCCCCTCTGGCTAGGCCCTTGTGAGGGCGCTTTCACTATAATGCTTAAAAAAATCTGAGTCCGAAATATTTGATTTCCTTATATTTTGATGCTGGTGGGTGGATGTTTCAATACCTAACATAATAAAAAAGCAACACTGGGTCAATGCCGTGTGCGTGTTAGATTGTATATAATTTGTGATGAATGTATTCACCAGGTGGTAGCACTCATCTGATAGCCGTAGAAATAGTGAATGAAGCAAATAACCTTATCAATTATGACGCTCTAACTGGCCATATGTTAACTTTTTAAGCTTTAAATTACATTATTTTTCGTGAAATGACAATTGTCAATCTGATATAAGGGTCGGATTGTATTGGTAAAATATTGAATTGAAAATAAAAGGAGAACATTTTGTACAGCTTGAAGCTTTTTTTGTTTGCTTAGTTTCTGAATTGGTGAGATTGCATTTGCATAAAAAAAAAAATATCTCTGCCTTTTTCCACTTTATGCCTCTTTACCCTATTACTTCCCCTGTGTGCGATGGGCTGTGTATTTCTCCGAAAGCTGTAAGCAGGCAGTAAGCCTGCGTAACATCAATTTTACTTGATCTCACTGCTGGAGACTGACTCAAACAAACAGCATAATAGCCTGTAGTAACGTCACGCTTGACACACCACATGGATCATAAATGCGTATGACTCGCACGTCCCCTGGATGAATAACAGCAAGAATACATTGTATTCTTGATAACAGTAAATTTGAAAGGTATTTTAACTGTTTAATAATACCAACCAATTTACAAAAATAAATCAATAGGACACGGGACAAATTTGACTGCTGGAGGTCATTATAAAGTCAAACATTAAGCCTAGACAATTTTTTTGTCATGCCACCCTGAATAGCAGTCCCAGTAAAAACATATATTTTATCAAAAAACGGAATATTATAAAGGACAGCACGATGTGTTGACAACTCAAATTTAAAAAAAGAATTAATATAAAGTTAGACTATATAGCCAGCTGATCTTAAGTAAAAATACAAAAAAATATTTTAATACATTGAAATCATGATCTTCGGGATAGGCCTACTGGTATAGGCCTACATGGACTAGGTTACCTGTTGATACTAAAAAATACACAAGTAAATTGAT